>CAWUFW010000805.1:1880000-1882500 GCA_963921515.1 Calotriton arnoldi
CGTACGTGTGTGTGTGCACGTACGTGTGTGTGTGTACGTACGTGTGTGTGTGTATGCGTACGTGTGTGTGTGTATGCGTGCGTGTGTGTGTACGTACGTGTAGTGTGTGCACGTACGTGTGTGCGTACGCGTGCGTGTGCGTGCGTGCGTATGCGTGCGTGCGTGCGCATACGCGCGTGCGCGTACGTGCGTGTACGTACGTGCGTGCACGTGCGTGCGTGCGTGCACGTACGCGTGTGTGTACGCACGTGTGTGCGTACGTGCGTGTGTACGTGCGATGCGTGTGTGCGTACGTGTGTGTATGCGTGCGTGTGCACGTACGTGTGTGTGCATGCGTGCGTGTGTGTACGCACGCGTGTGTGTACGTACGTGCGTGTATGCGTGCATGTGTGTGCGTACGTGTATGCGTACGTGTGTGTACGCGTGCGTGTGTACGCACGCGTGTGTGTGTGCGCGCGTGTGTATGCGTGCACGTGTGTGTGTGTATGCGTACGTGTGTGTACGTGCGTACGTGTGTGTGTACGTACGTGTGTGTGTGTATGCGTGCACGCGTGTGTGTGCGTACGTGTGTGTGTGTACGTACGTGTGTACGTGCGTGTATGCGTACGTGTGTGTGTACGTACGTGCGTGCGTGTGTGTGTGCACGCGTGCGTGTGTGTACGTACGTGTGTGTGTACGTACGTGTGTGTGTGCGTACGCGTGCATGCGTGCGTGTGTGCGTACGTGTGTGTGTACGTACGTGCGTGTGTGTACGTACGTGTGCACGTACGTGTGCGTGTGTACGCATGCGTGTGCACGTACGCATGCGTGTGTGTACGTACGTGTGTGCGTACGTGTGTGTACGTAGTGCACGCATGTGTGCGTGTACGTGCGTGTGTGTGCGTGCACGCGTGTGTGTGTATGCGTACGTGTGTGTACGTGCGTGTGTGTGTGTATGCGTGCGTGTGTGTGCGTGCGTACGCGTGTGTACGTACGTGCGTGTGTGTACGTGCGTGCGTGTGTGCGTACGTGCGTGTACGTATGCGTGCGTGTACGTGCGTGTACGTGCGTGTGTGCGTGCGTACGTGCGTGCGTGCGTGTACGTGCGTGCATGCGTGTGTGCGTGCGTATGCGTGTGTGCACGTACGTGTGTGTGTACGTGCGTGCGTGTGTGTACGCGTGCGTGTGTACGTACGTGCGTGTGTACGTGCGTGTGTGTGTACGTACGTGTGTGTGTGTACGTACGTGTGTGTGTATGCGTGCGTGTGTGTGTACGTGCGTGTATGCGTGCGTGTGTGTGTACGTACGTGTGTGTGCGTGCGTGTGTGTGTACGTACGTGTGTGTGTATGCGTGCGTGTGTGTACGTACGTGTGTGTGTGTATGCGTGCGTGTGTGCATGCGTGCGTGTGTGTGTACGTGCGTGTGTGTGTGCGTGCGTGTGTGTGTGCGTGCGTGTGTGTACGTACGTGCGTGTGTACGTACGTGTGTGTATGCGTACGTGTGTGTACGTACGTGTGTGCATGTACGTGTGTGTACGTACGCGTGTGTGTATGCGTACGTGTGTGTATGCGTACGTGTATGCGTGCGTGTGATGCGTGCGTGTGTGCGTGCGTGTACGTGTGTATGCGTGCGTGTGCGTGTGCGTGCGGTGTGCATGCGTGCGCATGCGTGTATGCGTGCGTGTGCGTGTGTGCGTGCGTGTGCGTGCGTGTGCGTGACGTGTGCGTGTGTATGCGTGCGTGTGTGTGTATGCGTGCGTGTGTGTGCGTGCACGTGCGTGCGTGTGTGTACGTACGTGTGTGTGTGTGCGTGCGTGTGTGTGTGTACGTGACGTGTGTGTGTGTACGTGCGTGTGTGTGTAGTGCGTACGCGTGTGCGTGTACATGCGCGTGTGTGTGCGTGCGTGTGTGTGTGTGCGTACGTGTGTGTACGTACGTGTGCGCGTGCGTGTGTGTGTCGCGTGCGTGTGTGTGCGTACGTGTGTGTGCATGCATGCGTGTGTGTACGCGTGCGTGTGTGTACGTGCGTGTGTGTGTATGCGTGTACGTGCGTATGTACGTGCGTGCGTGTATGCATGCGTGTGTGCGTACGTGTGTGTGCACGTGCGTGTGTGTACGTGTGTCTGTGTGTGCGTGCATGCGTGTGTACGTACGTGTGTGTACGTACGCGTGTGTATGCGTGCGTGTGTGCGTGCGTGCGTGTGTGCGTGCGTGTGTGCGTGCGTGCGTGTGTGCGTGCGTGTGTGTGCGTGCGTGTGTGTACGTGCGTGTGTGCGTGCGTATGCGTGCGTGTACGTACGTGTGTGTGTATGCGTACGTGTGTGTGTATGCGTCGCGTGTGTGTGTGTACGTACGTGTGTGTGTATGCGTACGTGTGTGTGTGCATGCGTGTGTGTGTGTACGTACGCGTGTGTGCGTACGTGTGTGTGCATGCGTGTGTGTGTGCGTACGTGCGTGCACGCGTGTGTGCAGTATGCGTGCGTGTAGTGCGTGCGTATGCGTGCGCGTGTGCGCATGCGTG